>CM010930.2:1310512938-1310526550 GCA_002915635.3 Ambystoma mexicanum | reverse complement strand
ACTTGGTTTTTAAATGGCTGACTTCCTGGCCTAAGGCATCCCTTTCCTGAGTTAGAGTGCCCCTCTGTGCAGCCAGGTCGTCCCTCTGTTTTTTGAATGCACCAGCTTTCTGGTGCTCTTCATCAAACTGTGTTTGTGATTCTAGGTCTTTGATAATCAATTTATTATTTTCCTCTTTTAAGGATTCTAGGTGGTTTTGCAGGGTGACTATCTATTATACTTAAATTGCTGCTCCAGCTTTTGTTGGCTCTGTTTTAAAGAGTCCAACCTTTCTTGACACTCTTTTTTCAGTTTCTGTTTCTGGGCATCTTGCTCTGCATTCTTTTGCAGTAAGAGCACCAGTTCTTCTTACAGTTTGGTGGCATACTGCCTAGCCTCTGTTTCAGCTTCTTGGCCACTCTGGAGCCTTTGCTCTGCAGAGTCCAAATTAGTCTGTATTTTCTGCATTGCTTCCCCTTGCCTCTTTGTGAAGTTTATATAGTCTGCATGTTATTCCTGTATAACTCCTATGTGGAGGTACAGGTAGGCCGCAACTTTGGCAATTTTGCATTGCTCTTCTTTTACTTTTGGGGCCATATACAGTTCACTAAGTGCCTGGTGTAATGGACCCTGGTCCTGCCATTTATCTACTTCTGTGACAGTGACTTGTTGTTTGATTTCCTGCAACCAGACTTTCTCATCCTGCTCTGCCCATTCACCCCTGACAAATAATTTGTTCAGTAGGTGTTCCCTTGCAATATTGATTTCCACTGGAGTCACCATTCCGGAAATATTAATTTCCTTCTGACTTATCTCAGGGTTACTTTACTTTTGCAAACAGGCCCAACTCCTTTGAGTATTTCTTTTGAAAGGTGCTTTTACAGTGTAGCACCGTATGGTAACCCAACAAGGTGTATGTACCCCGTTAGTTAGCACACTGTGTTAGACTGTCACAAGTGGTATGTCTAATTTAGGATCTCACAACGAGCCCCCAAGCTGTAAGTGATTTCAATCCGGCACACACCCAAGTCAAAGCTCAGCATGTAGTGCACAACTGAAATTCTTATTTATTTTTGTCTAAAAGTCCATTATTCTGAACGATATACTACTCATATCACACCCTTTTCCTGAAACCCCCCCTCACCCCCGGTCACACTGAACCAGGAATCAGGCTGGTTTGCAAAGGTAAATATTTATTTATGTATTTAAAATGTAATCACAATATGTTTTAATAGGTACACAACAATCACCAATGGGGTGATGTAAGACTGAATAATATCTTTAATACACAAGGAGTAAATAGTGAGCAAAACAATTCAGCATATAAAATAATGTTTTTGTGTTGGTTCAGATCAGATAGCACTGCGGTTAGAGGTTCCCCCTGCAAACCCCACCACCCCCAATAGGTAATGTAAAGAGATAGGAGGAGAGAGCAGGTATTTAGGAATGGCAAAAATCAAACAGAATATCAATCCCACTGTCCCCCTTTCAAACACAAGAGAAAACGGAATTGACTGTCAAGTTGTCAAAATGGTTTTTAAAGTTATCTTTAGAATGCACTGGTCAAAACACCAAATATGATCAGAATTGCTGAAATTGTTATAAATTCTTATGGGAGACACTTTGGATAGTTGCACACAAACACAAGCAATGATGTAATCCAAAGAAAACATTTGAAATCTTGAAATTCAAGCTGGAAGCAATTAAAAGCAGTTTTCCACGTGTAAAAATTTCCCAAAACGAAAATTTGCGGCAAACTTTTCACTGCATGAAATTCGTGATAACGGGAGAATCGCATGAGTTTTAGGTGGATAGATATGGATGTTAGCTACAAGCAGGAGTTGAAATTGTGTTTCTACCACAAAAACTGTCACGGAATTCCCCCCTTCTCACCTGAGATCGCTCTTTGCAGGATTTCTTGGAGGAAGTCTTCTTATGCATGGATCGGGTTTTGTACAAGCCCGCGTGAGTCTCCTCTGACTCCAGCGTGCGTTCAGCGTTCCAGGATACTCAGATTATCAGGACGTCCAGGAGCGAGGAAGTGTACACGAAGGAGGCACACAAAATCCGGGAAACAAGGTAAGAGATGAGGGAAGAATGAATTGGGAAAATTAGAGGGTCCAGGAACTAAGGACAGGGGAAAGTTCAGCGAACTACAGAGCACACGTCTAGTCACCACCAGCGATAGCGTTGAGATGCGTGGGCCGTGGGGCGTGGTCTATTTATGGAATGTGCTACGTCCGACGTGGAAGCTGGTGAAAGGCGTACCACGTTAGATGGCCATGCGGGAGTATCAAAGAGTGCAAGCCCCTTTGTGACAAGGACCAGGAAGTCCAAAAGGGGCGCGTTCTATGGATCATGACAGCATGCCTCCTCCGAAAACTTGTTCCACCAGGTTTGCCCAGTGTATGAGATGATACCTTCTGAGCAATCAGGGGGTATTCAGATTGGAAAGTGGTTCCCAGGTTCTTTCACTCGGAGGATATCCTTTCCACTCAACCAAATATTGAAGTTGACCCTGTTTATACCTGGAGTCGCATATTCTGGATACGTCATATTCCAGCTGATTGTCCACAACCACGGGGTTGCGTCTGCAGGATTTCCGGGAGGATCGGATGTAAGGTTTTAATAAGGAAGTGTGAAAAACTGGATGAATCTTCTTCCAGGAGTCTGGTAACTTGAGCCGGAATGAGACTGAGTTTATGATTTCCTTTATGGAAAATGGTCCATAGTGACGGGGGGCTAGTTTGTTTGGTCGTAAATGTCGAGGCAGTAGTTTCGAGGACAGCCAGACCTTATCACTGACGGCATAGGCAGGCCCTGGTCTTCTTTTGGTATCCGCATAATGTTTATCGTGAGTCTGGGCCTTTTCTAAATGTTCTTTGGCTTCCTTGTGAACATTGATGAGAGTTTCAATCCAGGAGTCAACTGTTGGTAGAGGTGTGGGATGTGGGGAATGGAAGGTAGAACTGACGGGTGGAATTCTTGGCTGCAATAAAAAGGGCTGGTCTTGACTGCCGAATGATCAGAGTTGTTGTAAGCAAATTCAGCCATGGGTATAAGGAGTGACCAGTCGTCCTGTACCTTGGTGGCGAAACAACGATGGTATTGTTCCAGGGTCGGGTTTACACGTTCCGTAGCTCTGTTAGTCTGTGGGTGATAACCCGATGAGAGAGCAGTTGGATTCCTAGAATACGACATAGATGTTTCCAGAATTGAGAGATGTATTGAGGTCCTCGATCTGATATGATCTTGGAAGGGAGTCCATGAAGGCGAAATATATGTTCCAGGAAAATGCCAGCGAGTTCTGTGGAAGATGGCAATTTGTACAATGGTGTAAAATGGCCATGTAGGTGAATAGATCAATGGTGACCATGATTGTCGTATAGCCCCTAGATGGTGGTAATTCCACGATAAAGTCTGTAGCGATGAACTCCCAGGGCCTAGAAGGTAGTGTAGGTTGAAGTAGGAGACCTGCCGGTTTCTTGTTATCATGTTTGTTTTGATTGCAGTCTGTGCAGGCTTGAATGTACCGTTGAATGTCTGTTTTCATTTTGGGCCACCAAAATTGTCTTTGTACGAGACGAAGGGTGTTAGTGACACCACGATGCCCGGAGTGAAGAGTGCCATGACAGAGGTTAATAATCCATAGTTGCAGTCTCTGTGTGGGAATGACCAGGGCATTGTACTTGAACAAATATCTGTATCTAGTTTTTAGACTTCATCGATTCTTTCCTGTGAATTCTTTCCAGATTTCAGAGTACTGGGTTTTTATTCTAATGTCTTCCAGGAGACTGACTGCTTGAGCTACAAAAATTGTGTGGGGAAACATCTTTGGGTAGGCCCGATCTTCAAGAGTTTCGTAATCAGAGCGTCAGCAATTATGTTCTGTGATCCGGGGACATGATGGATGTGGAACTGGTACTGGGCAAAGAAGAAGGCCCAATGGGCTTGACGCCTATTCCTATATTCCATAGATTGCAGAACTTGAAGATTTCGATGGTCCGTACGGACCTGGACAGGATGTTTAGCTCCCAGAAGTAGATGCTGCCATTCGGTGAAGGCTTGACGGATGGACAACAGTTCCATTTCCAAGATGGAGTAATGAGTCTCGCTGGAAGTCAGGGTTCGTGAGAGGTAAGCAATGGGGTGCTCTAATTTATCCTCAAATTCTTGCTTTAACACTGCTCCTATGGCGTAGTTAGAGGCATCCGTCTCCACTAAGAATCGTATATTAATATAGGGTTCAGCAAGGATAGGGGCTTGAGTAAACTCCGTTTTTAATCATTGGAATGCCTTGTCCTGGGCTGGGGTCCAGAGGAAGGGGGTGTCTTTTTTCAATAATGTAATGATCAGTTGCAGAAAAGGATGGCATGAATTTCCGGTAGAAATTGGCAAGCCCCAGGAAGGATTGAATCTGTTTCACAGAAGTGGGAACAGGCCAAGATAGTATAGCTTTTACCTTTGATTGATCATTCCTATTCCTTCTGGACTAAGGACAAATCCTAGATAATGAACAGAAGTGACAAGAAAAAGGCATTTCTCGGGTTTAGCTAGGAGTTTGTGTTCACGTAGCCGTTGCAAAACTGCCTTTACATGCTCTTCATGCTTTTGAGGATCCTTGGAGTAAATCAAGATATCATCCAGGTAAACGATGACGAAGAGGAACAACATGTCAGAAAACACCCTATCCATAAAGCGTTGGAAGATTGCTGGGGCATTTGCAAGCCCGAAGGGCATGACGAAGTACTCAAAGTGACCAAAGGGTGTTCTAAAGGCTGTTTTCCATTTGTCTCCTTCCCTGATACAGATCAGATGGTAGGCACCCCTGAGATCCAACTTTGTGAAGATTACAGCTCCTCTCACCGCTTTCAGGATATCAGAGATTAAGGGGCAAGGGATAGTGGTCCTTGAGGGTGCACTGATTCAATACACGATAATCAAGACAAGGTCTAACCTCTTTAGTGTCTTTCTTGGGAACCAAAAACAACGAAGCTCCAGCTGGAGATTTAGATGGTCTTATGGTGCCATTTTCAAGGTTGTTATCCAAGTATTCTAAAAGGGCCTTTTTTCTGGTTCAGATAGAATGTACATCCTCCCAAAGGGAATCACTGCTGAAGATTCTGTATCTATAGTGCAGTCTTCAGGTCTATGAAGGAGTAGGGCCTGGACTATTGCAGTTGAAAACACATCCACATATTCCTGATAGGCCCTAGGAACCTGTATGACGTTTGAAACCATGAGTGGGCCTTGCTGGTCTGTTGGCGTGCTTTCGGAAGTTGTCAAGGAGGAATCCGGGAATAGACAGTGAGACATGCAAAACTCAGAACCAAGAAACAAGGATCCTGCTGCCCAATTGATGTAAGGACTGTGTTTCAGCAACCAGGGCATACCCAGTACCATGGGGTAATGGGCTGACTTGATTATGTCAAATTTGATCAACTCTTGGTGATGGTTTATCGAGAGTTGGATTTCTTTGGTCTGCAAGGATATAGGTCCTGAAGTGAGAGGTCTTCCATCAATCGCCTCCACAGGTTGCATGATACTTCGTGTTTCATATGGAATGTGGTGTTTAAAGACCCAATCTTGTTCAATGAATATTTCCATAGCCCCACAATCCACCAAGGCCAAAATGGGGTAGGTCTCATTCTTGGATGACGATAGGAAGGCTTGTAGAATCACTAGATTCTTCTGTCCAGGAGAGTTCAAGGATGGAATAGATGTGGAGCAAATATCTCTCTCCCGAAGCCTTGCTCCATCTAGGATCGGAAGCTGGCGTTTCCCAAACGCCGTGGAGGGACTAGAGGACATTCTCTAACTAGGTGTTTATCTGAGGCACAATACATGCATAAGCCCGTGTGGATCCTTCTCATTCTTTTTTGCGGGGATATGGGTCCACGGAAGGCCCCTATTTGCATGGGTTCTCGATCGCAACCAGAGACTGGAGTAGGGTCGGGTTTCAATGAGGTCTCAAGGGAAACCTTCTGGAAAGGCATCTTGGTCTTTTTCCTCTCTGCCTTCCTTTCCTGGATACGAAAGTCTATCTGCATGGCAAGATCCATAAGGGCCTGGAATGAACTTGGACGAGCCACTCTGGCTAATTCGTCTTTTATCTCTTCATTTAGCCCCCTTCGGAAAAGAGTAAAGCTTGCTTCTGAAGACCAATCCACTTCCTTGGCCAATTGTTTGAATCGTGTGACATACGTAAGCATGTCCTGGGATCCTTGCCTAAAGTCAAGTAGACGTTCCTGGGCACTATAGACCTGTTCTGGGGGATCAAACATGGTCTTAGGGGCCTGTATGAATCCATCGTAATCATCCAGGAGGGCATCTCCAGAATTGACTAAAGGAGTAGCCCAAGTCAGTGTATTACCGGAGAGGTGTGAGATTATAAGGCCCACCTTCACCCTGGGAGTTGAAAAATAGTAAAGGTAAAGTGGACTAAACAAGAGTCAAGGAATCCACGAAGGGTTTTTGCAGACCCATCGTATTTTTCTACAAAGCCACCCAGTAGCATGCTTTCCTTTGTGGCAGAATCGCGGGACAAAACTAGTTGTTTCAATGCAGGGCTTTCCGCCTTTAAATTCTGCACCTCGGTCGTTAATTCTTGCATGCCACGCATGAGAACCTGAACGGCCTGTTCCATATTGGTTTCAACTTCGGTCGTTGGGCGTCTCAAACTGTCACGGAATTCCACCCTTCTCATTTGAGATCGCTCTTTGCAGGATTTCTTGGAGGAAGTCTTCTTGCGCACGGATCGGGTTTTGTACAAGCCCGCGCGAGTCTCCTCTGGCTCCAGCGTGTGTTCAGCATTCCAGGATACTCGGATGCTCAGGACTTCCAGGAAGCGAGGAAGTGTACACGAAGGAGGTAATCAAAATCCGGGAAACAAGGTAAGAGATGAGGGAGGAATGAATTGGGAAAATTAGAGGGTCTGGTAACCAAGGACAGGGGAAAGTTCCACGAACTACAGAGCACACATCTAGTCACCACCAGAGAGGGTGTGGTCTATTTGTAGAATGTGCTACGTCTGACGTGGAAGCAGGTGCAAGGCGTACCACTTTAGACGGCCATGTTGGGAGTATCAAAGAGTTCAAGCCCCATTGTGACAAGCACCAGGAAGTCCAAAAGGGTGCATTCTATGGATCATGACAAAAACTGAGGGAGTTACAGACATTTTAGTAGAGGTTGTTTTTCGAGATAGGCACGAGAATGGAAAACAGGAATGCACTTTTAAAAATGACAAATGGGTTTCTCACACTAGAGGATGACTATGAACCAAACAAATACCACACAGGAACACAGTCACTTGATCAGGGTGACTGCCTGCTAAGGAAACTCGCCTTCTTCAGATGAGAAAAGGATCAGCGCAAAGATAGTTTAACAATACTCATTCTGGAGGAAAGATAGGATGGGTTTAAGAGGGGGATAAGACTATGCCAAGTACATATGCTAGTGACACAATTCTTCCTATTTATACTCACTGGATAGGTTTTTAAATGGGACCATCAGGATTCTGGTCAGGAGATTGGATCTGGTTTAGGAAAGACAGCTGGGCACATCGGACTGGGCAAGGTCAGCAAGGCGCTTTGGTCACACCACGGCACAAGACTGGATCGGATCTGCCCTTCTTGGTTCTGAGGATGTTTCAATTCAGCAGGCCAGCAGTAACAGTGCAGCCCCGCTGTATTATGGTGCTTCCCCCTAGGCTTGTGAGGTTCTGTTCTAGAATTTGAGGCCTAGCTGAGAATGGTTCAGCTATGCAGTGGGCCTTTTGCTTTGCCAAGTTTCTGGAGTCTAGAGCAAGGAAGATGTAGAGTTCATCAGAAGGGTGCTCTGCCAGCATCAGGATAGTGAGTGAATCTGTCTGTCTTTATGTGTGGTGAGCTGTCTCTATTTATGCTCTGAAATGACGTCATAAAGTGGGGGTGTGGGCTGGTTTAGCCAAGCTTGCCCCTTTGAATGTGATTGGGTCAAAGTCTACTATCTGCTTGATAGGAGGAAAGAAACAGAGTGTCATCTTTATGGTGCAACTTAATGAGGCTGAGAACCCACCCCTAGCCCAACAACATCTACTTTTGGCAAAATAAATATTTCCACATGTGCAACCTCTATAAAAGTCACATATACAGATTACATATTTTACTTAACAGCTATTTCTCAAAACCCCGTAGCTGTGGGTCTTGTCTCCGCTTTTCACAGAATTTTGCCTTTTTCACTATGAACACAATGTCCACTTTTTAAGCATATTTCTAAAAGTGTGCGTGTTTAACATAGCAATGAGTGTATAAAGTTTCACAATTCTAGCGGAAATACATTTTGCGTAAAATCATATTTTTTGCCATTGCTGTCCAGAACATGTCACACAGTTTTGGCAGCCTCTTCACCAATACATCCAGAAATTACATTAACAACTCTGTTATTTTTATATTTTTCACAATTTTAAGTAGTAAGTTATCAGTCTTTTAAAATGTGTTCTTTGTCCCTGTTAAGCAACACATGGTTGTTTGGATCCACTCCTTGGTCTCTCCCTGGAAGCCCAGGAGCCATCCCCCATGTTTGGTCCTTGCAGAGGCCATTTACGTCTGTCTGCACACTTCGAATTTCCTGAGCTGCAGCTTTCATTGTTCTTTTTCCCTTTGTAGCCCAGGTTCTTTCCTACCCTGTAATTAACGCCTCTCCATGATTTCCTGCTGGTGGGGGAAGACCTTCCCTTTGTGAGAGAAACCTGTTATTCAAGTTCTGCAGCTTCAGCCAGGTTTAAATTAATTGTTAAATTCTTCATAGCACAAAACAAACTTGTATCAAATAACAAATAGAATTCTCATTCAAGATTGTATACCTGCGGGATCAAAAACAACTCTAATATGGGTCACTATCCATAACAGGTCTCTTACTTTGCAAACATTTGACTTTCAGTTATACATGTTAAAGTTTAATCAGGCAGGCCACTGACAGCTGTCATCCCAGCAGCCCTCTGCTGCACAGAGATTTTTTTGACAGATCCACAGACAGGCCACTTTTGCTATGGAAATCTCTTTATGCTCTTAGCCTTTTGTATTTTGCAACTGTGGGAATAAATAAGTACATTACATATGGATATGAGGCCCGGGTGCCTTATAAAAAGTCATGTGAAATGCATTTTGGGTGAATTTAAAAGCCATTGCTTGCAGAATCTTACATGCGGCCGGGCATTTCTCCTAAAAATGAAACTTAAGCTCCAAGACCTTTCTCTGCTGTCCTGAAGAGAGAGATCTGGTTGTCAACCATCAATCAGGGCCATTGCTTAAAAATATAAAAAGAAATACACTGCTTAGTTTTAAACCATGGTGGAAAAAAGATAAGGCCATGCCTGTTCTTTCAGCAGAAGTGACCTTTAGGTCACAATTCCCATAAAATGGCCATTAGAGTTGCAAGCAGGGCCATCAGTGGCCTTGAAGGGGGAGGCGAACATAAACATGAGCCAGCCTCTGGTTGGTCACATGCTTATGGGTAAATGCAACTTAAGAGAACAAAGGAAAAGGCTGGAGGTAAGTTAATAGAAAAATACATATTATTGCATAAAAACGGCAGCGTATATGCCACAACGGTAATTCCAGACTTTTATTAAAGGTGACAGTATCCCACTTTGAACCATGCCAAAACAAGCTTGATGTGATGAACATAACTGAAGTTATTAATACAAATTTGATTTGGGCTTTCCCTTGATTCCGAGAGATTTGAAAGTTGGTGTGATGGTGAAGGAAATAATTAACATGGGAACTATCAAGTGGCATATTTATCACTGATACGGCTCCTGAGTAAGTTAAGAAAAAAACATATCTCTGCATAGGAAGGGTGTGTCGACTTCAGACTAGCATCATCAGATTCACCTTAAAATGTAGCTCTTAAAAATATATCCATACATGTGAAGATTTGAAAAATTCTGGTACTTGCCATGTTGATAGATTTTTAGAGTTGAAACAAGCCAAGCCCATATTCCAGTTTGGGATGACAAAGCTTTCTCCTCTCACAGCTGTCTTAACTCACACCCCTCATCTCCTTGTCCTATTAGCACACAAGTGGGAGGTAGGCAGAGAAAACCAACCAATCCCTTTCGCAGGAATCATGACAAGTTTGTGATGTCATTTGCTCTATAGTAGACCAGTTTGCATTAGAACTGGGCTTTTTCCATTTATTCCGAGAGGTAACCTACTGCTGAACTTTTGCAAGAAACATCTAAGCAGAGACGCCCCAAATCTTGCATTGGAGACAGGGACCAGGAGGTATAGAAGCTGATTGGGACCCTTGTAGGATTCAGAGGAGACTATCCTTGACTGACACCCTTGCTGTCACAGAGGTGCCCTGTTGTTCCCTCATGTCCATTACAAGGCCTCTCATGTAAGTAAAACTATCCCCAAAGCCGTAGATTATTTTTCAAGTATTGTTTTATTTATTTCCTCATAGCAAAATATCCTGTTTGTCTGTGTAGATCCTTACCATATTTAATTAAAGTAAATGCATTCCCATATAGAAATCACAGGATGTGTTTTGTTGGCATACGAAACCAACAAACTCTTCCCAGTGTGGTATGAGCCGGTATAGACATAAAGATTTGCCAATAGAATTAATTCCAAAACTCTGTTTCCGCAGGGTGCAAAATGAAATTGCCCCTTTATTCCCATTGTGCTCTGACGAAAACCACAAAGCCCTGCCTGTTCTCTTTAGGTTTGACAAAAGAATTTTCCCATTGCTTTTCTTTCCTTCATATTGCATCTGTCGTAACAAGTAGAAAGGCGATTTTTCCTCAGAATCCCAAAACGATTTTCCCATTGTGTCGCCACTCTCTGCCACTGGCCTTAAATTCAAAGGGCCAAGTCTAATTGATGTTTGGAGGGTGGGGGTTGCTGGGAGAAAAAGTATTATAACCAAATCAGCAATCACTGTTTATCGTGAATTGTTCTTTTTCTGTATTGGTGGGTGATTTGAAAAAGAAAAGCTGCAGGAAATTGTGACTTTATATGTGAGTATTATCTCCGTGTTGCTGCCATTACGGAAGTAATTTTGGTATTTTTTTTTTTTTTTGCCACGGCATTGGTGGCTAATGTTAGTCTATTTGTCAAATTTGGATTAAATAAATTAATAGATCTATATTCTTACGACACGCTGGCCTGGTTCATAGCCCATTGTGGCACCGGGTACTTGTTGGGTTTGGGTGCGGGATGGGCTGGAGGCCTTACCAAACAGAACCTCAATCAAAATCATAGTGATTTGTCGTAGGCCACATTACTTGGGGGGGGGGAGAAACCCCCTGAGTTGAGTGTGACTGCGTAATAAACTGCGACAACCGAGCTAAACATTCTGCGAATTAGGTCCTATGTCTACTGCGGAAAGGATTCCTTGCTGGTTTCATTAGTTTATATATTTTCAACTAACCGCTACCATCTTTCAATTTCAAATAATAAAACAGCACAAAATAATGTGACCCACAGTGACAGAGCAACAGCCACAAACAAAACAGAGAACCTGCGTTGACAGCCGTGCAACTCATTGATGAGGCCCGACAGCCTGCATCTTCGCACAGAAATGTGGGCAAGCTAGATCGGCTGGCTGCTCCCAACACACAATCTGGCTGCCCACGGTGGGTTGTCCCCCTGCAATGGTACAAACTGAACAATAGAGGGCAGAGCAAAACAGCACACAAACGAACTCCCACAGTTTAGAAAAGTGGTGACAAAGACTTTGACCCTGGTCCTCGTTACATACTGAGCCAGTGTCTATTTGGTAATATTGGAGACCTTGGGGGCTCCAAAATCAGGAATAAATGGTCTTTTTTTAAATTATGCATTATGGTTCATAACAAACTTTTAGCAAAATCAAACACTAATCCAAAAAGAAATGAAGAGAAGGGGAACGAAACAATCGTCGTCAAAGTAGAATCTAAACATCTAATCCACATTAAAACAATTCATATTTCTCAATGATCTCAGGTTATTAACTTCTTGCTACATCAACACTCATCCCTAAAAATCCTTCCACTAATACAATTTTAAAGAATTTTACTCCACCTAAAACCAGCGAAGATGTTCGCCACTTAAAAAACCACCCACCATTTGGCCGGTGTCCATGTGCTTGTGTTGTCTAAAACCTCCTGAAAATGCTGTGTTCCTTCCTTAGTGAATCTCGTGTAAAACACCAAAATATGATGTAAGGACTCTATCACATCGCTTTTCTTGCAATGGCGTCATTTCCAGTCTCTAAGTCCTTCCCTGTTTCTAACGCAGGATCTCCTTGGTCGGGAGCAGATTTAAAGGAATTCTCATAAACTGCCCACTGGCCTAATCTCATGTCGGAGGGGGGAAAGCAGTTTATATTTTCTCGCCTCCTCTAAAGTTGTTATCCAATCAAGTTCCCTCAATCTCTTCTTTACCTTATTCTGGATACTTTCTATGTCTGCCTCTCTTACACTTAGTCTTTCCAACCACTCTTTACACGATGAAACCCATTGCACCAACCTCTTATCACTATTCGTTTCCATCCCCTTTTTTAAAATCTCAAATATCACCAAAGAGTCATCCAAAATGCACTTTCTATAAAAGGATAACATTTTCCATTGCACAGATGCCCACAAAGATGTCAAGCCCAACTCCTGACACAATACCTGAATCGGGACACACTTCTGAACACTTACAAACCTTTTCCCAAAATGGCCCCTCTAAAATTGGCAAGAAGCTTTCCTATATAAAAAGTAGCGGTTCTGCTCTGTATATTAAGGTGGCTACAACCTTAGATTTGTAGAAATCTAATACTGACTGCAAGAATAAGCTCCCAAATTTCCTTTCGGGTTAGGCATCATTAGGGTTCGGCTGCGTAAAGGTTATTTCGTCTGGGTTTCTATGCTACTTCTGTTCACGCACACACCCAAGTATTTGTATGACTTGACTTGTTCTATTGACGGTCTGCCCTTTGGATTTTGCAGAATTAGTATTTTGGTTTTCTCAGTCTTTATCAGAAGGTTGTTTGTCTTGGTATAATCCTCCAACATGTTTAGTTGGCGTTGCAATCTAACCTGCGTTTGGTGCAACAATACTAAATCGTCAGCCTATAGAAGCCTACTGACCGATTTACTGTCCAGTTTTGGAGGGGAAACACCTTGCCTGGCTTAACGTATTTTCCAAGTCTGATAACAAAATGGACAGCCTTGTTTCAGCTCTTCAGAGCTAAGTATCTCTTCTGATAAAAACCTGTCCCTGTTCAATCTTACTCCAAGGCCCTGGTACACTCGTTCCTACACCTCACACAAAGCCTGTTAGGTAGATGTTCGGACACTGTTCCCTCTTTGACCACTTATTTGGTCTTAATGACTTTAAATCATGCACATCCTTCCTGTTACTGCCAAACTCTAAATGAGGCCTCTGATAGGTAAATGAAAAGGAGGGAAGGAAAAAGAAGGAAGGAAGGAAGGAAGGAAGGAAGGAAGAAGGAAGGAGAAGGAAGGAAGGAAGGAAGAGGAAGGAAGGAAAGGAAGGAAGGAAGGAAGGAAGGGAAGGAAGAAGGAAGGGAGGGAGGGAGGGAGGAGGGGTGGAGAAGGAAGGAAGGAAGGAAGGAAGGAAGGAAGGAAGGAAGGAAGGAAGGAAGGAAGGAAGGAAGGAAG